>OU026111.1:0-7500 GCA_907269075.1 Idaea aversata | reverse complement strand
ACCTTTTCAAACCTAACCTTTTCAAACCTAACCTTTTCGAACCTAACCTTTTCGAACCTAACCTTTTGAAACCTAACTTTTTCAAACCTAACCGTTTCAAACCTAACCTTTTCGAACCTAACCTTTTGAAACCTAACTTTTTCGAACCTAACCTTTTGAAACCTAACTTTTTCAAACCTAACCTTTTCAAACCTAACTTTTTCAAACCTAACCTTTTCGAACCTAACCTTTTGAAACCTAACTTTTTCAAACCTAACCGTTTCAAACCTAACCTTTTGAAACCTAACTTTTTCAAACCTAACCTTTTGAAACCTAACTTTTTCAAACCTAACCTTTTGAAACCTAACTTTTTCAAACCTAACCTTTTCAAACCTAACCTTTTCAAACCTAACCTTTTCAAACCTAACCTTTTCGAACCTAACCTTTTCGAACCTAACCTTTTGAAACCTAACCTTTTCAAACCTAACCTTTTCAAACCTAACTTTTTCAAACCTAACCTTTTCAAACCTAACCTTTTCAAACCTAACCTTTTCAAACCTAACCTTTTCAAACCTAAACTTTTGAAAACTAACTTTTTCAAACCTAACTTTTTCAAACCTAACCTTTTCAAACCTAACTTTTTCAAACCTAACCTTTTCAAACCTAAACTTTACAAACCTTACCTTTTCAAACCTAACCTTTTCGAACCTAACTTTTTCAAACCTAACCTTTTCGAACCTAACTTTTTCAAACCTAACCTTTTCATACCTAACTTTTTCAAACCTGACTTAATGAAACCTAACTTTCTCAAACCTAACCTGATGAAACCTAAAGAAGTTAGGTTTGTTTTTTTTTAGGTTTATAAAGTTAGGTTTCATTTGGTGAGGTTTGAGAAAGTTAGGTTTGAAAAAGTTAGGTTTCATTAGGGTAGGTTTTGAAAAAGTTAGGTTTCATTAGGTTAGGTTTTAAAAAGTTAGGTTTCATTAGGGTAGGTTTTGAAAAAGTTAGGTTTCATTAGGTTAGGTTTGAAAAAGTTAGGTTTCATTAGGGTAGGTTTTGAAAAAGTTAGGTTTCATTAGGTTAGGTTTGAAAAAGTTAGGTTTTAAAAAGTTAGGTTTCATTAGGGTAGGTTTTGAAAAAGTTAGGTTTCATTGTCACTTATATCAAGGTCCTTAAGAAATCTTTTTAAATCAAGATGATTTAATAAGAGCCACCTTAAAAAAATTAAAGTAAGATCCTTTTCTCGAAACAGTTCAGGCCATTTTCGACCCCCTATAACTTCGTTGTGGATAAAACTAAAAGCCTGAATTTCCAGTAAACAAGCAGGTATTGTATAGGCACGGTATATTTCAAATTTCATTCAATTTGAACCATTACTTTTATGAATTATAACTAGTCAAAGTTCTTAATTTGGTCACTCAATCACTCAAATTTAATTAGTGTTTAGTGTATAAATCAAGGAAAAACTGAAATATTTTGAAATTTCGATCCAACATAGGCAACATAAATAACTTTGTAATCCCATATAAATGTACCTATAGTATAATAATGTGTGTTGCACTAAACAATCTAATTTAATCTAATATGTGTTACTTTAAGATACATTGTGTTTTCATGCGATTGCCAAGTCTATCTATTTATATTTAAAACATAAAAGATTTTTAATATTGATAATATGGTCACTATAAGATGTTGTTAGGATAGGTACCTACCTAACTATGGATATCGCAACTTTTTACGGTAGAAGAATTGAGTTGCGAGACTTGGGTTTTTTTACAAGTATCTTTTTGATGGGATTATAATTAACATAAAATATACAAAATATACATTTCACCTAGTTAGCTTGAAAATAGTTTTAGGCAAAAATCACGTTTTTACTGTAAGCATTTAAAGATAGAAACAGGGGTTGGCCCTAATTAAATGTATGAAAACAAAGTTTTTTGACTTCATTTTAACTAAACAATTATATTTATTTATTTATTTATTTAAAAAGCATGCGTAACTTGTTATTATCCAAAATAGAAACAACATAATTATTGAACAATAAGAGAGTTTATCTTGTTAGACTTAAGAAATCGTATGTGGCCCTCATTACTCTCCCACGTTAAATTTACGGATTTCCATTTCAAATTGACAGTATTTAATAAAATTACTAAATTTACCTCAGTATGGCAACACTTATTTCCACATTTAAACAATTATTATTGCAAGAAGTTCAAAAAGTATCCCATCTTAGGCACAATAAAAATAGTTTTATAATTCTCTGTTACTGACTAGTTATGGCGGATATTTATTTATTTTTAATTATGTTAGCTTTTGTAATGAAATGAAGTGTTTTGTTTTTCAGATAGTGGGCCTTGTTACTCGCCGGCCGCCCGGCCTTTGTTAGTCGTCGGTACCTTGCTAGGTATAGGTAGGATACCTAATCAAATTGAACAAAGAATATCATAAACTATCAGCGCTCCAAAGTTTCACCCGTTTATCCCGTGGGAATATCGGGATAAAAAGTAGCCTATGTCATTTCCAATAAATCAATGTACCTATACACATACTCAGTTTCATTAAAATCGATCCAGTACTTTCGGAGCCTATTCGCTACAAACAAACAAAAAATCTTTCCTCTTTATCTTCTTCTTCTTCTTATATATAAAAATGAATCGCAAAATGTGTTGGTAAGCGCATAACTCAACAACGCCTGGACCAATTTGGCCAATTCTTTTTTTTAAATGTTCGTTGAAGTTCAAAGATGGTTTTTACGGCGAGAAAAATTAAGAAAATTGCGTAAAAAATTATTACGCGGGTGAAACCGCGGGGCGCAGCTAGTAATAAATAAATACCTACCTAATAATAATATAGACTTATATATAATAGATTTGACGACCTCTGTGGCGCGTCGGGCGAACACCCGACTGCGACGCAGAAGGTTGCGGGTTCGATTCCCGCCGGGAACAAGTATTTATGCTGACGATAAATTCTTGTTTCTGGTTCTGGGTGTTTCCTATATGTATAACTAGCTGCGACCCGCGGTTTCACCCGCGAAAGTCCTAATCCCGTGGGAATATCGGGATAAAAAGTAGCCTATGTGTTAATCCAGGTCTCCATCTATATAGATACCGAGTTTCATTGCAATCGGTCCAGTAGTTTTTGCGTGAAGGAGTAACAAACATACATACACGCACACACACACACACACACACAAACTTTCACATTTATAATATTAGTAAATATATACATATTATACATATAGGAAACACCCAGAACCAGAAACAAGAATTTATGGTCAGCATAAATACTTGTTCCCGGCGGGAATCGAACCCGCAACCTTCTGCGTCGCAGTCGGGTGTTCGCCCGACGCGCCACAGAGGTCGTCATTTATAGAATAGGTTCTAGATAATAGATAAGTACTTAAGTATCTACTTATAATCACTACTACATACTACATAGTATAAAACAAAGTCGCTTTCTTTGTCCCTATGTATGCTTAAATCTTTAAAACTACGCAACGAATTTTGATGCGGTTTTTTTAATAGATAGAGTGATTCAAGAGGAAGGTTTACATGTATAATACATGCATAATATAGCCGTGCGAAGCTGGGGCGGGTCGCTAGTATCTTATAATAGGTATCAGAAAACATTCATAGAATAGGTTAGGTACCTACCTAGGCCAGCGATGTTTCTCGCACTTTTTCATTCATCACAGATTTTACAATGGTCTGTCTGTAAAAGAAATTTAATTTATTTGAATTTATTAGGTACTTAATATTAGTCTAGATTACACATAACAGACGAAATCAAAACACGAAGCACGTACATAAATACGTAATTAAGTAGGTAAACCATTGTCTCGTTTACCGCCAAAACTTCACAAATAAGGAATAACGTTTCGAAATACATACTAAATACTTTACTTTTATCTGTCTTTGTTGCCATTTTTACCCGCGTAAGTTTGAACACAGTTGAATTATACGAACCAATTTAAATGTATAATCCCAAGAATCTAGATAAATAATCTATCATAATATACCTACCTACCCATATACCGAAAACGTCATCAAAAACGATTTAGTAGTTTTTATTTGATTGTAAGTATTCAAACAACCATACAGTAAGTACTTCTTTATAATATTTCACCTATAGTATGTAAATATCATAATAATTATTAAAGTATTCAACTCAGACGACGATAATGTATGGGCTAAAACCTTTTTGCCTTCGCCCTTTTTTTTAAGGAAATTAAAAAAAAAGAGTTCAATTTCCCCTATCACTGTCACATTCAATCTTTTAATTTCTTCGGCTTTGCGCGGCATGCGCATAAAGCCAAAATCGACAATAATACAAAAATAATTAACAAAAATGTAGTAATTAAGAAGAATAAAACAATCTGAAACACTCTAGCAACATACATAATTAACTTTACCTCTAAAGGATACCAATTATACCAATACAAATATTAAATAAAGCATGCAAACATTTGAGACTGAGTTTTATTTGTGGGCTATATAAAAATTTTGTGCCTGCTCCCTTTTTTTTTGGGGTAATAAAAAAGTATTTACTTACTTGTCAATCGTAAATATCGGTCTCTCAAACTTTGTTTGACACTGGCTTTTTGTGAAAGGCCACGCATATTATTAGAGCAAGTGTCGAACGAAGTTAGTCTATTTATCTACCTACAGAAATTAATATAAAATTAATAAACGAATGGGCCGATTTATAGTCAAAAGTCGGATAAAAATATAATATTATCTAGTCTTATTTCGATAAAGCGGTGGGCCACTAAACTAAAACTAATTGTCCTTTGAGTTTTGAAATAAATGCGAAAGCACTGTAAAATCTCATTTTCACTTAAACTCTATTATATATTATTTATAAAGACACCTCAATCATTTTTATTTAGCACACAAAACCATAAAACACTACATTATAAAGAAAATACATCATCTTCAATTAACTCGTCTGCGGAGCCTCAAACATTTTATTTTTTTTATTTACTCTGTTGTCATTCATTCACGCATCTATTATCCATGGAAAAAATACCCAATCACAAAGAAGCAAAGGCTTGGCTTGTCTATAGTGTATTGTTTTCGGGACGAATTTTAGCATCAATTTGCAATAAAACGTAAATATAAAAGCTGTACAGTTAATTTTACTGTTATAGCTTCCGTATTGAACACAAGCCATCAATAATACAATAATAAATGATAAAAACTCTCAAGTTTTTAAACTACCGCCACTCGGAAGGCGCCGTGTGATTGGTCAATCGAACATATTCACTTTCTGTCAGTTTTGACGCTTGATATTGTCTCGTCTCGATTCGATATGAAAAAACTTTTCTACTTGTTATTTAAAACTTTCAAACTGCATAAAATCCAATTGATATCTAATTTATATGCGAAAAAAGTGCAGCGTGATGTATACAAGTCTTATTTTGTATCTAAATACAAGTGATTAAGTTGAAAAACGCCTGAAACCGAAGTGTGAGACCGCCATCATGATTTTTTGTTGAAAAAACGTGAGTTATATTATTGAAAAAGTTAAAATCTAACTAAATATCGAATAATTCCATTGGTTTTTGTGTTTTCTTTGCTTTTGAAAGCAACCTTATTTACCTATGAACAGATGTAATGTGAAAAATCGTTTGTTTCTTTGAAAACATTCTTGTGAAATGTTTAAGTTGGTTTATTGCATTGCACGGATGCATTTTGATATAAAAACCTAGACTAGCATTAATATTAGATAGCTAAATACATACACAAACTACCATAACAATATTTATGCTGAACTGGCCCCATTTTTTTCATCTTACAAATTTCATTTACTTAGGTACATAGTTAGTTCTATTGTTCTCTAACTAGCGACCAGCCCCGGCTTCGCACGGCTATATCATGCATGTATTATAAATATAAACCTTCCTCTTGAATCACTCTATCCATTAGAAACAAAATGCATCAAAATCTGTTGCATAGTTTTAAAGATATAAGCATACATAGGGACAGACAGACAGACAGAGCGGAAAACGACTTTGTTTTATACTATGTAGTGGTAGTGATGAAGTGATGATGATACCGTGGGTCAGACTGACAGACAAGAGATAGTAATTACCTTTATTTGTTTTGTTATAAAGGGTCGCAAGAGATGGACGGACAATAGAATCAGGCAGCTGCAACAGCTGTAAACAAACAAGACCAGAATAGGCTAGTTAGACAGATAGACAGACAGAATCTAACAAAAAGTAAGTATAAATAAGAAGTTTAGTAAAACATAAAACATTTTTAGACTAAAAAAGGCTAACAACAACATAATATGGTGTACAGTCAGTCATTACATACCTACTTAATTTCATAGGATGATTTCTGGTAAGTTTTTTTTATTATTTGTTGACACTGCCTCGGTTGGTAATATTATCCGACAAGACATACTTAGATAGGGGTGTCTAAATAAACTTTTAGCAACTTGAGAGGGTGGGTGGGTACCTACTTTGAGATTCTCCATGAATTTTTTACTTACATAATCGTTTAAATCGGGCCTATTTCACTGAAAAGTGACCGATTTATCAATAATATCAAAGTGCAATTCTGTTCATATCTTTTTATTTGTAACCACCCCTGAGGTATCCCCCCCTTTTGAACAAAAGAAGAATCATCTTTATCGGACAAGCCGTCTTCGAGTAATCGATGAACATGCATTTAAATGTATAATATTATATAGGTAATATCCTTATTTTGTTTAAGTCTGTTAAATTATTATATAAAAGTATACAAATAGATACCTACCTACCTACCTATATAATATAATTAGATCTGCATCATTAATTTGACAATTGACAATTTCAGGTGCAAGCAACGGGTTGCTTCATATTCCTGCCTCCGTGCTACTCGAGTGTCTTCCTATGTGCCTACCTACATATTATATGTATATAATATAATAAATACTTAGGTAAGTGATATAAATATGTATATTAGTAGATAAAAAAAAACATACCAAGTTTCATCTAAAAATCAGTTATGAACAAACAAACAAACAAAATCTGTCCTCTTTATAATATTAGTGTGGATAACAAAGTTGTTGTTAAATTTCATATTTGGCCAACTCCTTGACATCTAAAAATCTAACACAAGCGAAATTTAGGAATATCTAACCCAAAAATATGAATTTACACAAGCAACGGGGCATCAACCTACCTACCTACCTACCCATATATTCTAGAACTTAGATAGTACAAAGCGATATACCGACCGTTTCCAGGGGGCCAAAGAAGTGAGGTGAGCGTCGGTCTCGTCCTTCGAGTGAGCAGCTCTGCGGCTCAACAGCCTGCCTCAGCACCAACCAACCAACCAACGGCTGCGCTAAAGTACTACCCACCTACGACATTGTAGCGGCTAGCACGTGAGTTACTCATATATACTTTTATTATATTCAAGTTTAAATTACCCTAAAAATGGCAAATAGCTATGAAACAGTAGTTTGGTTAATTAACACCAGATAAACAAAATTATCAAGATAGTTTCAATTGCCTACATAGCT
>OU026110.1:9049260-9063031 GCA_907269075.1 Idaea aversata | reverse complement strand
TGCAATTAAAATTTTAAAAAAATTTAAAAAAAAAAATTTGACCGCTGTGCGGGGTTTGAGGTTATAATGTTGCGCGGTTTATTTAAAATAATATTTAAAAATTTGGAATTTTCATAAAACTTGAAAATGTTTCTACTCTACCAGAGATGGCGCTAGCGGTGTGTTGCTTTAAAAAAAAAATTTCGTCACATCTCTTCGGTATTTACACATGGGGTTCACTCTGAACCTATCGTATAAACATTACATTCAGACTAAATAAATTTTCTTTAATTAAAAAAAAATTAAATTAAAAAGTTGCACACAATTAAAAAGAATGATTTTTCCTTCACATTCGATTTGTTATTGTCCTCTAATAATAAATATACAATATTTATATCACTTATTTACTGCAGGCAGTCAAAACAGCATTCAAGCTTACAACCACTGAAAACACAATTATAAATGAAATGTGAAAAGTCATCATCGACCGATCAGACATCTGCTAAAAAAGGCTTATACGAGATGAAAGATAGAAAGTACGGGGTTTTTACTTCAGCCAAACGGTAAGTCCTATCATTAAATAATATAATTTTAAAATAATGGCATGAAATGAAATTTAAAAAAAATTGAAGGTCATTCAAAGTTTAAAAAAATTGGATTTTGCTTTGCAAAATGTAAAGGAAACTAAAAACATTTGCATTTTAATTCACATGCCTGCAATTCCTTACATTTTCTTGTAACCTAATTATTATTAGGTATCTATATACATATAATAAATCTGTAGACATAAAAAAATCTGTAATTGTAAAATATCCAGAAAAAAAATACACACAGGTCGTCTTAGAATCGTTAGCTGAACACGATAGGGTAGTTTTTAGAATTTTTGTTTGTCTGTTTGTCTGTTTGTTTGGTAACCAGGTAATCTCATAAACTAGAGAACAGATTTCAACGAGGTCCACACCAATATGTTCAGAAAATACCATCGATCTATAGTACTACGTATAGATGGGCTAGTTAGAACATTAACCGCGTCCCATTTTATAATGGCGGGAGCATGCGCGGACGGAACGCGCCTTGAACTGACCAAACCATCAGTTACTTCGCAGAACCTTTTGTACCTACAAAATTTCATTGTTTGGCACTGGAGCTAGTTTAAGGAATAAAAGTAATTAAAATGTTAAATACTGAATGAACTATTATTACCTATTATTTAAGGTTTTTTAGGGTTCCGTACTTCAAGAGGAAAAATGGAACCCTTATGGGATCACTCATTTGTCCGTCTGTCTGTGTTTCTTACACTTGACCGGTTTTTTAATAGGTACCTACTTACATCTATACCTACTAATATTATTAAGAGGTAACGTTGATAACATTTATGTTTGTATGTTGGGAGTAATCTCCCAAAGGGAAATATTTGATTTTGTTTTTGAACAAATTTTATTTATTTTTCCCTACCTACCTTTGATGTGGAAACCTTAAACAGAATAAGTAATACCTACAATACCTACTACAAAAAAAAGAGGAACATAATTTTTTAGCAAATTAATTATAATTATAAGTGTACGGAACCCTCACTCGGTGCGTGAATCCGCCTCGCACTTGACCGGTTTTTTTGCTTGCCACACGTCTATCAGTTATCTAAGGCAAATTCAGTCATATTAAATACCTATCTTTTAAAACTTAAAAACACAACGTTATGTAAGTACTACCTAAATTATATTTAACATTACACACAAATATTACGACAACCGTATTAAAAAATGTGAAATCGAAATATTTTTCCGTGTAAAACAAACGTAATCAAACGTCAAAAAGGAACAGTACGCTTAGCACTACTTTTTTACGTATTCGATCAAACATACTATATTGCGTATTTACTATGAAACTTCCTAAAAATCAACTTACTAGATCCATCCGTCTCTGAGAATAGGAATCGGTAGTGACACACCGACAGACAGACGGACAAGAGAGTGACCTTATAAGGGTTCCTTATTTTCGAGTGCTTCAACAAGTCATACTAGGCGTACAGGTACATGTTGTCATAAAACCAAATAGTTTGCATATATCTACTACCTACGTGAAACTAAAAATGAGGTTAGTACAAAGAGGTACTACTACCTACATAAAATTACGGATCTCCTCCTCGATGTTGCACTTATATCGCGCTCAACTAATTTATTTAAATAGTTTGAATTATGAGTTCAAGTCGCGGACACCTTAGAAAATAAAAACAAAATAAAAAAAACCGGCCAAGTGCGAGTCGTACTCGCGCGCCGAGGGTTCCGTACATTAGTTTATATACACCTTGATTTTTATACACCTAATAGGGACCATAGACTTCAGTAATTTCAATTCAACTTGCTAAGTCCAACCGTTCCTGAGATAATCGGTGGTGACACACGGACAGACAGACAGACAGACAGACAGACAGACTAAAAAGAATTTTCCAAATCGGTTCAAGCGTTTTCGAGTAAGTAATCGGCGAAAATACATAAAAAAAATTTTTTGAAGTGAATAATTATAGATAAGGTATGTTTGTAAAAATCAATTTTTAGGGTTCCGTAGCCAAATGGCAAAAAACGGAACCCTTATAGATTCGTCATGTCTGTCTGTCTGTCTGTCTGTCTGCCGTATGTCACAGCTACTTTTTTATTTTGTTTTCCCCAAAATTACTTAGCCCTAGCTACCTAATAAAGAAAATCTGGGCAATTTGGTCTAGAATTCAGAAAATTGCAAAAAGGGTCCGGACATTCAGTATGGGAGCGTGGCAGTGTTATGTTTTTTGCGCTGTGATTTTAGACCCGATGGATAAATAATGCCCTTACGCTTTATAGGTATTGTATGAGGGCATTTTTTGTTCATTTAGGTGGGTATTTTTCTTTAAATATTCAATTTCCCAGACGCTTTAGTAGTTGGAGTAGGTTGGCTTAGAGGTTTTAGATGGGAACCACACTTTTGGCATAAACAAAATGTCCTTTTGTAGTTTGGCATAAACGTTCTAGCATAATAAAATAACCGTAATTTTACACAATTATTATTGGCATAAAATCACCGCGCACTTTTGGAAAATCATGGAACATCACGTTTCTTCAAAAACCCTGTATCCAATACGCTTTAGAAGTTTGGTGTGAAGGCATTATTTGTTTTCTTCGATGTCCTCTATCCATAGGTATTTAATCATTAATAATATTTGAAAATAAAAAACAAAATTTTATTTGCACCAAAATAGATTATTATTTGCATGATGTTGGTGTTTATAAATACTATAACCCCTTATATTATAAATACAAAAATATGGATAGAGGGACAACGGTAGTTAATAATTCTTTTTTACTTTAATTTACAAAAAACCAAAGATGAGATGATGAGGAAGACTAAGATGTTGAAAGTTTTGTGCGAATATGAATTGGACTTAATTTTAGCTTATTATATTGTTGTGTATTATGTTCTATTTGAGTGAAATAAATAAATATAAATATTACTTACCTACATAAGTGCCTTTGCCAAATCAATCAAAAAATATAGCTTAAAAACATTGTATCTATTTTTATGTTATTATAACTTACACCGAACGTTAAATAGTATCTATGCGGGAAAATGCTAGGCATTCTATATAAACCAAAACCACATCGCGAACGAAGTCCCGGGCAACAGCTAGTTAGTTAAATAATTTGGCTAGAAATTAGAATATGAAAATTATATAAAAAGATCATTATAAAAATTGAATGTTATATAAAGTGTGTAACATTAGATCACATGAAATTAGGTTATTTTTTTGTACATGATAATATGTAATTACATGATATTATAGGTACTTATGATTGTGTCTAATATTAATATTTTAATGAAAAAACTTACCGTTTGGATGAAAAACGCAAAAACAATGCAGCTTGAATGCTATTTTGATTGGAGTATTGGATAAAAAGTATTAATTAAATTTTTTATAAATATCAAATTAAATGTGTCAATAAATATTTTGCTAATAATGTTGCCTAATAAATTTCAGTCAAGTATGATGAATTTATTAAAAATAAAAAAAAACAACTTTATTAATAGACAAATTCCATAGGTACCAATGAAATACATTATTTTTATTTGAACTTAACTTTAATTCATTAACCAGGCCAGTGCAAATGATTAATATCGATTTACCTGCGTACCCAAGAGTTGTGATGGAAATAATAGTCAACCAAACGTTTGCATATTCTATCTATAGGCTTCATACTTTCGATTTGTATGGAATTTGTCTCCTAATAAACCACTGACAGGTTTAATGAACAAAAAAATAAATAAATTGGTAATTAATTAATTAATCATATTCTGAACTGAAATTTGTTAGACAACCCATTTGAATATATTTATTGACCTTTTTAATTTGATATTAAATACTTTTCTTAAGGTGAAATGGTACCTGCGCGCTCTCCATACAAACGTAGTCGACTGTTTCCTCCCTGGATAATTACACTATTACAAATATTTAATATTACATTAAAATATTTCTAATTATTATAGAAATTAAGATTAAATTAAATTTAAAAAAAAAAACCAAAAAAATAGAGGCATGGTCATGGCAGTTATAAGTTTTATGCACCAAAAATATTTGCTCTAGTGTCATTATCCAGAAAGAAAATAGTCGACTACGTTTGTAATAGTTTGTATGGAAAGAGCCCCCGGTACCATTTCCTCTTAAAGGGCCTTCTTATACTATAAAAAGTATTTATTATATACATACATAATATAATATGTAGGCAGGCAGGCACGTAGGCACGTAGGTAGGTAGGTAGGTAGGTAGTACTCGAGTAACGCGGAGGCAGGCAGGATCTCTTTTCATACGCAGTTACCGCAGCAACCCGTTGCTGTTATCCTCCATCGTCACCTGAAATTTTCAATTCAAAGTCTAACTGTTGTATGTATGTTTTTACAAGAGTTCGTATCATATTTGTGTGACAATAGTAGGTACATTGTTGGGTAACATTAGTTTATAATTTTGTAACAAAGTACACACAAGTAAAGCAATAATATTATTAGTTACAAATAAGTGTGATAATGTAGTGTACCTACTCAACTCATAAATAAAGGGGAAAAACGTACATTACAATTTGTAATATGAAGTCTGAGTATGTACCTTTACCTATGTGTACAGTTATAAAATTAAAAACTTACATTCCATAATTTAAAGGGTGGGGGGTTATTTACTAAATAATTTGAAACATGTTTTTATTATTATTCATAACAAGGAGTCCCTATATCAATTTTCAGACCCCTAGCATCATAATTCACGGAAGTCTCATCATATAAACTTCCATTCCCCGAGTCTTTTTAGATTTCAATAAAATCAAAAAAGTATATAAGAGCTATGTAGGCAATTGAAACTATCTTGATAATTTTGTTTATCTGGTGTTAACCAAACTACTGTTTCATAGCTATTTGCCATTTTTAGGGTAATTTAAACTTGAATATAATAAAAGTATATATGAGTAACTCACGTGCTAGCCGCTACAATGTCGTAGGTGGGTAGTACTTTAGCGCAGCCGTTGGTTGGTTGGTTGGTGCTGAGGCAGGCTGTTGAGCCGCAGAGCTGCTCACTCGAAGGACGAGACCGACGCTCACCTCACTTCTTTGGCCCCCTGGAAACGGTCGGTATATCGCTTTGTACTATCTAAGTTCTAGAATATGTGGGTAGGTAGGTAGGTAGGTATAGGTAGGTTGATGCCCCGTTGCTTGTGTAAATTCAAATTTTTGGGTTAGATATTCCTAAATTTCGCTTGTGTTAGATTTTTAGATGTCAAGGAGTTGGCCAAATATGAAACATTAACAACAACTTTGTTATCCACACTAATATTATAAAGAGGACAGATTTTGTTTGTTTGTTTGTACATAACTGATTTTTAGATGAAACTTGGTATGTTTTTTTTTATCTACTAATATACATATTTATATCACTTACCTAAGTATTTATTATATTATATACATATAATATGTAGGTAGGCACGTAGGAAGACACTCGAGTAGCACGGAGGCAGGAATATGAAGCAACCCGTTGCTTGCACCTGAAATTGTCAATTGTCAAATTAATGATGCAGATCTAATTATATTATATAGGTAGGTAGGTAGGTAGGTATCTATTTGTATACTTTTATATAATAATTTAACAGACTTGAAACAAAATAAGGATATTACCTATATATTATACATTTAAATGCATGTTCATCGATTACTCGAAGACGGCTTGTCCGATAAAGATGATTCTTCTTTTGTTCAAAAGGGGGGGATACCTCAGGGGTGGTTACAAATAAAAAGATATGAACAGAATTGCACTTTGATATTATTGATAAATCGGTCACTTTTCAGTGAAATAGGCCCGATTTAAACGATTATGTAAGTAAAAAATTCATGGAGAATCTCAAAGTAGGTACCCACCCACCCTCTCAAGTTGCTAAAAGTTTATTTAGACACCCCTATCTAAGTATGTCTTGTCGGATAATATTACCAACCGAGGCAGTGTCAACAAATAATAAAAAAAACTTACCAGAAATCATCCTATGAAATTAAGTATGTAATGACTGACTGTACACCATATTATGTTGTTGTTAGCCTTTTTTAGTCTAAAAATAAACATAAAACGTTTTACTAAACTTCTTATTTATACTTACTTTTTGTTAGATTCTGTCTGTCTATCTGTCTAACTAGCCTATTCTGGTCTTGTTTGTTTACAGCTGTTGCAGCTGCCTGATTCTATTGTCCGTCCATCTCTTGCGACCCTTTATAACAAAACAAATAAAGGTAATTACTATCTCTTGTCTGTCAGTCTGACCCACGGTATCATCATCACTTCATCACTACCACTACATAGTATAAAACAAAGTCGTTTTCCGCTCTGTCTGTCTGTCTGTCCCTATGTATGCTTATATCTTTAAAACTATGCAACAGATTTTGATGCATTTTGTTTCTAATGGATAGAGTGATTCAAGAGGAAGGTTTATATTTATAATACATGCATGATATAGCCGTGCGAAGCCGGGGCTGGTCGCTAGTTAGAGAACAATAGAACTAACTATGTACCTAAGTAAATGAAATTTGTAAAATGAAAAAAATGGGGCCAGTTCAGCATAAATATTGTTATGGTAGTTTGTGTATGTATTTAGCTATCTAATATTAATGCTAGTCTAGGTTTTTATATCAAAATGCATCCGTGCAATGCAATAAACCAACTTAAACATTTCACAAGAATGTTTTCAAAGAAACAAACGATTTTTCACATTACATCTGTTCATAGGTAAATAAGGTTGCTTTCAAAAGCAAAGAAAACACAAAAACCAATGGAATTATTCGATATTTAGTTAGATTTTAACTTTTTCAATAATATAACTCACGTTTTTTCAACAAAAAATCATGATGGCGGTCTCACACTTCGGTTTCAGGCGTTTTTCAACTTAATCACTTGTATTTAGATACAAAATAACACTTGTATACATCACGCTGCACTTTTTTCGCATATAAATTAGATATCAATTGGATTTTATGCAGTTTGAAAGTTTTAAATAACAAGTAGAAAAGTTTTTTCATATCGAATCGAGACGAGACAATATCAAGCGTCAAAACTGACAGAAAGTGAATATGTTCGATTGACCAATCACACGGCGCCTTCCGAGTGGCGGTAGTTTAAAAACTTGAGAGTTTTTATCATTTATTATTGTATTATTGATGGCTTGTGTTCAATACGGAAGCTATAACAGTAAAATTAACTGTACAGCTTTTATATTTACGTTTTATTGCAAATTGATGCTAAAATTCGTCCCGAAAACAATACACTATAGACAAGCCAAGCCTTTGCTTCTTTGTGATTGGGTATTTTTTCCATGGATAATAGATGCGTGAATGAATGACAACAGAGTAAATAAAAAAAATAAAATGTTTGAGGCTCCGCAGACGAGTTAATTGAAGATGATGTATTTTCTTTATAATTTTATAATGTAGTGTTTTATGGTTTTGTGTGCTAAATAAAAATGATTGAGGTCTCTTTATAAATAATATATAATAAAGTTTAAGTGAAAATGAGATTTTACAGTGCTTTCGCATTTATTTCAAAACTCAAAGGACAATTAGTTTTAGTTTAGTGGCCCACCGCTTTATCGAAATAAGACTAGATAATATTATATTTTTATCCGACTTTTGACTATAAATCGGCCCATTCGTTTATTAATTTTATATTAATTTCTGTAGGTAGATAAATAGACTAACTTCGTTCGACACTTGCTCTAATAATATGCGTGGCCTTTCACAAAAAGCCAGTGTCAAACAAAGTTTGAGAGACCGATATTTACGATTGACAAGTAAGGAAATACTTTTTTACTACCCCAAAAAAGGGAGCAGGCACAAAATTTTTATATAGCCCACAAATAAAACTCAGTCTCAAATGTTTGCATGCTTTATTTAATATTTGTATTGGTATAATTGGTATCCTTTAGAGGTAAAGTTAATTATGTATGTTGCTAGAGTGTTTCAGATTGTTTTATTCTTCTTAATTAGGTACTACATTTTTGTTAATTATTTTTGTATTATTGTCGATTTTGGCTTTATGCGCATGCCGCGCAAAGCCGAAGAAATTAAAAGATTGAATGTGACAGTGATAGGGGAAATTGAACTCTTTTTTTTTAATTTCCTTAAAAAAAAGGGCGAAGGCAAAAAGGTTTTAGCCCATACATTATCGTCGTCTGAGTTGAATACTTTAATAATTATTATGATATTTACATACTATAGGTGAAATATTATAAAGAAGTACTTACTGTATGGTTGTTTGAATACTTACAATCAAATAAAAACTACTAAATCGTTTTTGATGACGTTTTCGGTATATGGGTAGGTAGGTATATTATGATAGATTATTTATCTAGATTCTTGGGATTATACATTTAAATTGGTTCGTATAATTCAACTGTGTTCAAACTTACGCGGGTAAAAATGGCAACAAAGACAGATAAAAGTAAAGTATTTAGTATGTATTTCGAAACGTTATTCCTTATTTGTGAAGTTTTGGCGGTAAACGAGACAATGGTTTACCTACTTAATTACGTATTTATGTACGTGCTTCGTGTTTTGATTTCGTCTGTTATGTGTAATCTAGACTAATATTAAGTACCTAGGTATCAAATAAATTGAATTTCTTTTACAGACAGACCATTGTAAAATCTGTGATGAATGAAAAAGTGCGAGAAACATCGCTGGCCTAGGTAGGTACCTAACCTATTCTATGAATGTTTTCTGATACCTATTATAAGATACTAGCGACTATATTATGCATGTATTATACATGTAAACCTTCCTCTTGAATCACTCTATCTATTAAAAAAACCGCATCAAAATTCGTTGCGTAGTTTTAAAGATTTAAGCATACATAGGGACATAGGGACAAAGAAAGCGACTTTGTTTTATACTACGTAGTATGTAGTAGTGATTATAAGTAGATACTTAAGTACTTATCTATTATCTAGAACCTATTCTATAAATGACGACCTCTGTGGCGCGTCGGGCGAACACCCGACTGCGACGCAGAAGGTTGCGGGTTCGATTCCCGCCGGGAACAAGTATTTATGCTGACCATAAATTCTTGTTTCTGGTTCTGGGTGTTTCCTATATTATGTATAATATGTATATATTTACTAATATTATAAATGTGAAAGTTTGTGTGTGTGTGTGTGTGTGTGTGTGTGTGTGCGTGTATGTATGTTTGTTACTCCTTCACGCAAAAACTACTGGACCGATTGCAATGAAACTCGGTATCTATATAGATGGAGACCTGGATTAACACATAGGCTACTTTTTATCCCGATATTCCCACGGGATTAGGACTTTCGCGGGTGAAACCGCGGGGCGCCACAGAGGTCGTCAAATCTATTATATATAAGTCTATATTATTATTAGGTAGGTATTTATTTATTATGTGTGGCGCGTCGGGCGAACACCCGACTGCGACGCAGAAGGTTGCGGGTTCGATTCCCGCCGGGAACAAGTATTTATGCTGACCATAAATAAATTCTTGTTTCTGGTTCTGGGTGTTTCCTATATGTATAATATGTATATATTTACAAAAAAAAAAAAAGTATATAAGTAGTTTATCCGTTATCTGGCCACCCATAACACAAGCATTAAGTTGCTTAGCTTGGGGCTGGATGGCGATGTGTAATATGTCCTGAAATATTTATTTATTTTATTTTTATATTATAAAGAGGAAAGATTTTTTGTTTGTTTGTAGCGAATAGGCTCCGAAAGTACTGGATCGATTTTAATGAAACTGAGTATGTGTATAGGTACATTGATTTATTGGAAATGACATAGGCTACTTTTTATCCCGATATTCCCACGGGATAAACGGGTGAAACCTTGGAGCGCTGATAGTTTATGATATTCTTTGTTCAATTTGATTAGGTATCCTACCTATACCTAGCAAGGTACCGACGACTAACAAAGGCCGGGCGGCCGGCGAGTAACAAGGCCCACTATCTGAAAAACAAAACACTTCATTTCATTACAAAAGCTAACATAATTAAAAATAAATAAATATCCGCCATAACTAGTCAGTAACAGAGAATTATAAAACTATTTTTATTGTGCCTAAGATGGGATACTTTTTGAACTTCTTGCAATAATAATTGTTTAAATGTGGAAATAAGTGTTGCCATACTGAGGTAAATTTAGTAATTTTATTAAATACTGTCAATTTGAAATGGAAATCCGTAAAATTAACGTGGGAGAGTAATGAGGGCCACATACGATTTCATAAGTCTAACAAGATAAACTCTCTTATTGTTCAATAATTATGTTGTTTCTATTTTGGATAATAACAAGTTACGCATGCTTTTTAAATAAATAAATATAATTGTTTAGTTAAAATGAAGTCAAAAAACTTTGTTTTCATACATTTAATTAGGGCCAACCCCTGTTTCTATCTTTAAATGCTTACAGTAAAAACGTGATTTTTGCCTAAAACTATTTTCAAGCTAACTAAGTAGGTGAAATGTATATTTTATGTTAATTATAATCCCATCAAAAAGATACTTGTAAAAAAACCCAAGTCTCGCAACTCAATTCTTCTACCGTAAAAAGTTGCGATATCCATAGTTAGGTAGGTACCTATCCTAACAACATCTTATAGTGACCATATTATCAATATTAAAAATCTTTTATGTTTTAAATATAAATAGATAGACTTGGCAATCGCATGAAAACACAATGTATCTTAAAGTAACACATATTAGATTAAATTAGATTGTTTAGTGCAACACACATTATTATACTATACATTTATATGGGATTACAAAGTTATTTATGTTGCCTATGTTGGATCGAAATTTCAAAATATTTCAGTTTTTCCTTGATTTATACACTAAACACTAATTAAATTTGAGTAATTGAGTGACCAAATTAAGAACTTTGACTAGTTATAATTCATAAAACTAATGGTTCAAATTGAATGAAATTTGAAATATACCGTCTTTATACAATACCTGCTTGTTTACTGAAAATTCAGGCTTTTAGTTTTATCCACAACGAAGTTATAGGGGGTCGAAAATGGCCTGAACTGTTTCGAGAAAAGGATCTTACTTTGATTTTTTTAAGGTGGCTCTTATTAAATCATCTTGATTTAAAAAGATTTCTTAAGGACCTTGATATAAGTGACAAAATAACATAAAACCAAACAAATGTATGGTTTTTCAAAGTGTCAATAAAGCAAATATTGATATAACGAATTAATTTTCCCTATTTTTACGAAATATTTAGTTTTCATTTAAAGTGGCCCTTGTTTGTCGCCGGTACCTTACTAATCTAACCAAACCTAACTTTTAACATAACCTTAGCGAACCTAACTTCATTAAACCTAACTTTTCCAAACAAAATCAAACATAACACTTTGTAACCTAACCAAATGAAACCTAACCCCAATGAAACCGAAATTTTTCAAAACCTAACCCTAATGAAACCTAACTTTTTCAAAACCTAACCCTAATGAAGCCTAACTTTTTAAAACCTAACTTTTTCAAACCTAACCTAATGAAACCTAACTTTTTCAAAACCTACCCTAATGAAACCTAACTGTTTCAAACCTAACTTTTTCAAACCTAACCTAATGAAACCTAACTTTTTCAAAACCTACCCTAATGAAACCTAACTTTTTAAAACCTAACTTTTTCAAACCTAACCTAATGAAACCTAACTTTTTCAAAACCTACCCTAATGAAACCTAACTTTTTAAAACCTAACTTTTTCAAACCTAACCTAATGAAACCTAACTTTTTCAAAACCTACCCTAATGAAACCTAACTTTTTAAAACCTAACTTTTTCAAACCTAACCTAATGAAACCTAACTTTTTCAAAACCTACCCTAATGAAACCTAACTTTTTCAAACCTAACCTAATGAAACCTAACTTTTTCAAAACCTACCCTAATGAAACCTAACTTTTTCAAACCTAACTTTCTCAAACCTCACCAAATGAAACCTAACTTTTTCAAAACCTACCCTAATGAAACCTAACTGTTTCAAACCTAACTTTTTCAAACCTAACCTAATGAAACCTAACTTTTTCAAAACCTACCCTAATGAAACCTAACTTTTTAAAACCTAACTTTTTCAAACCTAACCTAATGAAACCTAACTTTTTCAAAACCTACCCTAATGAAACCTAACTTTTTAAAACCTAACTTTTTCAAACCTAACCTAATGAAACCTAACTTTTTCAAAACCTAACTCTAATGAAACCTAACTTTTTCAAACCTAACCTAATGAAACCTAACTTTTTCAAAACCTACCCTAATGAAACCTAACTTTTTCAAACCTAACTTTCTCAAACCTCACCAAATGAAACCTAACTTTATAAACCTAAAAAAAAAACAAACCTAACTTCTTTAGGTTTCATCAGGTTAGGTTTGAGAAAGTTAGGTTTCATTAAGTCAGGTTTGAAAAAGTTAGGTATGAAAAGGTTAGGTTTGAAAAAGTTAGGTTTGAAAAGGTTAGGTTTGAAAAAGTTAGGTTCGAAAAGGTTAGGTTTGAAAAGGTTAGGTTTGAAAAGGTTAGGTTTGAAAAAGTTAGGTTTGAAAAGGTTAGGTTTGAAAAAGTTAGGTTTGAAAAGGTTAGGTTTGAAAAGGTTAGGTTTGAAAAAGTTAGGTTTCAAAAGGTTAGGTTTGAAAAAGTTAGGTTTCAAAAGGTTAGGTTCGAAAAGGTTAGGTTTGAAACGGTTAGGTTTGAAAAAGTTAGGTTTCAAAAGGTTAGGTTCGAAAAGGTTAGGTTTGAAAAGGTTAGGTTTGAAAAGGTTAGGTTTGAAAAGGTTAGGTTTGAAAAGGTTAGGTTTGAAAAAGTTAGGTTTGAAAAGGTTAGGTTTGAAAAGGTTAGGTTTGAAAAGGTTAGGTTTGAAAAAGTTAGGTTTGAAAAGGTTAGGTTTGAAAAAGTTAGGTTTCAAAAGGTTAGGTTTGAAAAAGTTAGGTTTCAAAAGGTTAGGTTCGAAAAGGTTAGGTTTGAAAAGGTTAGGTTTGAAAAAGTTAGGTTTCAAAAGGTTAGGTTCGAAAAGGTTAGGTTTGAAAAGGTTAGGTTTGAAAAGGTTAGGTTTGAAAAAGTTAGGTTTGAAAAGGTTAGGTTTGAAAAAGTTAGGTTTCAAAAGGTTAGGTTTGAAAAGGTTAGGTTTGAAAAGGTTAGGTTTGAAAAAGTTAGGTTTCAAAAGGTTAGGTTCGAAAAGGTTAGGTTTGAAAAGGTTAGGTTTGAAAAGGTTAGGTTTGAAAAGGTTAGGTTTGAAAAGGTTAGG
>OU026110.1:9019260-9044260 GCA_907269075.1 Idaea aversata | reverse complement strand
GAACTTGGACAGGTGAAGACGACGACGAGAAAGCGGAACCTCCCGAACACCACATCTCCCGCCGCCGTTACAACGGCGGGATTCAGTGCTGGGCTATTTCCTGTTCGCTCGCCGCTACTAAGGAAATCCTAGTTAGTTTCTTTTCCTCCGCTTACTAATATGCTTAAATTCGGCGGGTGATCCTCCCTGATCTGAGGCCAACGTTATAAATTGGAGGCAGACACGATATCCGTCGGCGCTACGACGTCGAACACGCCGAGAGAGTTTTATCTCTCTCGTCGTACCGGCGTCGAGGCGCCCTTCGGACGTCGAGTCCGCCTACTCGTCTTCGATTCAATGTTAACACGTCACATTATACGTTGATAACGTACACAAACTACAATCGTAAGTTGCGTACGTCCGTATGATATATAACATAATATAACAAGTGAGACGACGACGACGACGACATTTAACGATATTTAAACGGACAGTTCAATCGGAAGAATCTAATTTCGCTGAACCGTCAAATGCGCTAGTTAAAAAAAACACAGCGCAGTGTGGCTTTTGTATTATGCAGCCGGCCCTCAGACAGGAGTGGTCCTGGATGTGTCTCCACGGACCGCAATGTGCGTTCGAAATGTCGATGTTCAAATGTGTCCTGCAGTTCACACTATGACGCGCAGTTAACTGCGTTCTTCATCGACCCGCGAGCCAAGTGATCCACCGTCCAGGGTAATGGTTTGGATTTTTGTAAAATTAAAAAAAAAAAAAATAATAAGTTGTATTAGAATGACGTCTATCATCTGACGATGGAGACGTCTAAACTAAACCTGACAACACTGTGTCGAGAGTTTGCCGTGTATCGAGTTGACGAACACTTTCCAAGTCACACGGACGGGACATTCTCGTATACGAAGAATGACTCGAGGCGAGGATTTTACGCCTGTCAAAGTCAACTTACGTACAGATCCCTGTGAATAAGACTATTAGAAAGCGACGGTCTCTCGTAGTAAATACGATACGACAAGAGACAAAGAGGTAGGTCTATGGATATTTATTGTAATGTTATTATAAATAACATATACACGTTAATGATCCTTCCGCAGGTTCCCCTACGGAAACCTTGTTACGACTTTTACTTCCTCTAAATGATCAAGTTTGGTCAACTTCCCAGCAACGCCGAGGGCCGTGAAGCCACCGCGTGTCGGTCCGAAGACCTCACTAAATCATTCAATCGGTAGTAGCGACGGGCGGTGTGTACAAAGGGCAGGGACTTAATCAACGCGAGCTTATGACTCGCGCTTACTAGGAATTCCTCGTTTATGGGGGATAATTGCAAACCCCAATCCCCAGCACGAAGGAGTTTCAACGGGTTGCCCGGGCCTCTAGGCCAGGGAGAACATGCTGATTCCTTCAGTGTAGCGCGCGTGCGGCCCAGGACATCTAAGGGCATCACAGACCTGTTATTGCTCAATCTCGTGCGGCTCGAAGCCGCCGGTCCCTCTAAGAAGAATTTTAATACGTTGCCAGTGAGTTGCGAGGCCGAAGCCAAGCACACCGAAATGACAACGCCTATTTAGCAGGCTAGAGTCTCGTTCGTTACCGGAATTAACCAGACAAATCGCTCCACCAACTAAGAACGGCCATGCACCACCACCCACCGAATCAAGAAAGAGCTGTTAATCTGTCAATCCTTCCGGTGTCCGGGCCTGGTGAGATTTCCCGTGTTGAGTCAAATTAAGCCGCAGGCTCCACTCCTGGTGGTGCCCTTCCGTCAATTCCTTTAAGTTTCAGCTTTGCAACCATACTCCCCCCGGAGTCCAAAATCTTTGGTTTCCCGGAAGCTGCCCGCCGAGCCATTGTAGTAACGTCGGCGGATCGCTAGATGACATATTTACGGTTAGAACTAGGGCGGTATCTAATCGCCTTCGAACCTCTAACTTTCGTTCTTGATTGATGAAAACACCTTTGGCAAATGCTTTCGCTGATGTTCGTCTTGCGACGATCCAAGAATTTCACCTCTAACGTCGCAATACGAATGCCCCCAGTTATCCCTATTAATCATTACCTCGGAGTTCTGAAAACCAACAAAATAGAACCGAGATCATATTCTATTATTCCATGCACGAAATATTCAAGCAGCATTTTGAGCCCGCTTTGAGCACTCTAATTTGTTCAAAGTAAAATTGTCGGCCCACCTCGACACTCACCGAAGAGCACCGCGATAGGATTTTGATATTGAACCGGCGTGTTACCGCCGGCTCACCGACGATATGCTCCGCAAACGTGTCAGTATCACCGCGGATGCGGTGCACCGACAGCGCGGCGCACAAATGCAACTACGAGCTTTTTAACCGCAACAATTTTAGTATACGCTATTGGAGCTGGAATTACCGCGGCTGCTGGCACCAGACTTGCCCTCCAATTGTTCCTCGTTAAAATATTTAAAGTGTACTCATTCCGATTACGAGGCCTCGTAAGAGTCCCGTATCGTTATTTTTCGTCACTACCTCCCCGTGCCGGGAGTGGGTAATTTGCGCGCCTGCTGCCTTCCTTGGATGTGGTAGCCGTTTCTCAGGCTCCCTCTCCGGAATCGAACCCTGATTCCCCGTTACCCGTGACAACCATGGTAGTCGCAGAAACTACCATCGAAAGTTGATAAGGCAGACATTTGAAAGATGCGTCGCCGGTACTGGACCATGCGATCGGCAAAAGTTATCCAGATTCATCAAAGTTAACGACATCGGACGCGAGGCCCTCCGTCGATTGGTTTTGATCTAATAAAAGCACTCGTCCCATCACTGGTCAGAGTTCTGATTGCATGTATTAGCTCTAGAATTACCACAGTTATCCAAGTAACTGAGTAAGATCTAAGGAACCAAAACTGATATATTGAGCCATTCGCGGTATCGCCTTAATACGGCTTGCACTGAGACATGCATGGCTTAATCTTTGAGACAAGCATATAACTACTGGCAGGATCAACCAGGGAGCTAAACAAACAAAATACTTATTGTTGTTGTTTTGCTCTCGCATAAATTGCAAGCGCAAGAGTTTTACTTGAAAACGACGCAAACCTTCGTATGTCGTCGTTTTAGGACAGACATTGTACGAAGGCGGTCTCTTCTTTTTAAAGTAAATTTTTGCAGCCTTTGCAGACTGTTCTTCGTACGGCCACTGGAGCCCATCGTTGAACGTTCGTACAAAACTGCTTCACGGGTTGTAAGTAAATTCGACTTCGAATTTGTTGTAATCTTGAACGATTACGCCCGGTACTGAGAGAGCCTGGAATTTAAAAATACCAATCTCATCATCATCATCATGATGATGATCAGTTGAATCGTACGCAGTTTAAACGGACCAATGAGAGTTCCGTCGGAACGACTGTGGCGGTTTTGAATCGCGACAACGTGTTCCCAAGTAACAAACTTTCGATAAATAATTCACGTTTCTCTGCCCACACCAGCGCTCACACATGTAACACCAGAAACGCACTTTATCAAAAGTTTGGCACAGCAAATAAATATAAAAACTTTAAGTATATAATATTATATATACGTTTTTGTTGTTTAGAGTCGAAATAGTCGACTTTGCGCGGCCGGCGAGCGGTGCGCGCGCGCACCGCTCAAATATCCGTCCCCGTCCGTCTATCGTTTTGCCTTATAATTTTTGATGATGGACTTGCCGGTCGCCTAAACGTCATATAGTTTAGCTTTCGCCGTATTTAACGTGAAAATTTGAAGTTTCCTCAAATTTCAATTTTTTAGGTTTTATGCACTTACCCCCTTTTGCATCCGTAGGGACGATTAAAAAAAAAAGGGAATAAATTTAAAAAAATATAAAAAAAAATTAAAAAAAAAAAAAAAATTGAAATTTGATGGGTCCCCAAAATTCAACTATTCAACCATTATGCAATTAGCCCCCTTTATATAAAAATAGGGATAATTGCAAAAAAAATAAAAATAACTGCAAAGCTACCCACTTTCATTTACATAATATTATGACATGATGGTCAATGGACGATTAATTAAAAATTTAATAAAAAGTGAAAGGGGTCAACTTTGATTGACCAATTTCTCATTTTCACACTTACTACGTCATATTCGCGACGGGACAAAAAACTGTTTTTCCTTATTTTCGGCTCAACTAGCGCACCCCCAGAGAGTGTTGCGTTTATAATTTATAGAAATTATGTGTATGTAGTAAATAAGAAATGAGAAATGGTATTATAATCAAGAAATAAATTAAATATTCGAAAAATACAACCCAATAATAAATTGCAAATGTGAAAAAAAAAACAAAAAAATCAAACTACAAATATTATTTTAGTTGTCATATGTAATGTTATTTTGTTTTAATTTACTATATTTAATGCAATTAAAATTTTAAAAAAATTTAAAAAAAAAAATTTGACCGCTGTGCGGGGTTTGAGGTTATAATGTTGCGCGGTTTATTTAAAATAATATTTAAAAATTTGGAATTTTCATAAAACTTGAAAATGTTTCTACTCTACCAGAGATGGCGCTAGCGGTGTGTTGCTTTAAAAAAAAAATTTCGTCACATCTCTTCGGTATTTACACATGGGGTTCACTCTGAACCTATCGTATAAACATTACATTCAGACTAAATAAATTTTCTTTAATTAAAAAAAAATTAAATTAAAAAGTTGCACACAATTAAAAAGAATGATTTTTCCTTCACATTCGATTTGTTATTGTCCTCTAATAATAAATATACAATATTTATATCACTTATTTACTGCAGGCAGTCAAAACAGCATTCAAGCTTACAACCACTGAAAACACAATTATAAATGAAATGTGAAAAGTCATCATCGACCGATCAGACATCTGCTAAAAAAGGCTTATACGAGATGAAAGATAGAAAGTACGGGGTTTTTACTTCAGCCAAACGGTAAGTCCTATCATTAAATAATATAATTTTAAAATAATGGCATGAAATGAAATTAAAAAAAAATTGAAGGTCATTCAAAGTTTAAAAAAATTGGATTTTGCTTTGCAAAATGTAAAGGAAACTAAAAACATTTGCATTTTAATTCACATGCCTGCAATTCCTTACATTTTCTTGTAACCTAATTATTATTAGGTATCTATATACATATAATAAATCTGTAGACATAAAAAAATCTGTAATTGTAAAATATCCAGAAAAAAAATACACACAGGTCGTCTTAGAATCGTTAGCTGAACACGATAGGGTAGTTTTTAGAATTTTTGTTTGTCTGTTTGTCTGTTTGTTTGGTAACCAGGTAATCTCATAAACTAGAGAACAGATTTCAACGAGGTCCACACCAATATGTTCAGAAAATACCATCGATCTATAGTACTACGTATAGATGGGCTAGTTAGAACATTAACCGCGTCCCATTTTATAATGGCGGGAGCATGCGCGGACGGAACGCGCCTTGAACTGACCAAACCATCAGTTACTTCGCAGAACCTTTTGTACCTACAAAATTTCATTGTTTGGCACTGGAGCTAGTTTAAGGAATAAAAGTAATTAAAATGTTAAATACTGAATGAACTATTATTACCTATTATTTAAGGTTTTTTAGGGTTCCGTACTTCAAGAGGAAAAATGGAACCCTTATGGGATCACTCATTTGTCCGTCTGTCTGTGTTTCTTACACTTGACCGGTTTTTTAATAGGTACCTACTTACATCTATACCTACTAATATTATTAAGAGGTAACGTTGATAACATTTATGTTTGTATGTTGGGAGTAATCTCCCAAAGGGAAATATTTGATTTTGTTTTTGAACAAATTTTATTTATTTTTCCCTACCTACCTTTGATGTGGAAACCTTAAACAGAATAAGTAATACCTACAATACCTACTACAAAAAAAAGAGGAACATAATTTTTTAGCAAATTAATTATAATTATAAGTGTACGGAACCCTCACTCGGTGCGTGAATCCGCCTCGCACTTGACCGGTTTTTTTGCTTGCCACACGTCTATCAGTTATCTAAGGCAAATTCAGTCATATTAAATACCTATCTTTTAAAACTTAAAAACACAACGTTATGTAAGTACTACCTAAATTATATTTAACATTACACACAAATATTACGACAACCGTATTAAAAAATGTGAAATCGAAATATTTTTCCGTGTAAAACAAACGTAATCAAACGTCAAAAAGGAACAGTACGCTTAGCACTACTTTTTTACGTATTCGATCAAACATACTATATTGCGTATTTACTATGAAACTTCCTAAAAATCAACTTACTAGATCCATCCGTCTCTGAGAATAGGAATCGGTAGTGACACACCGACAGACAGACGGACAAGAGAGTGACCTTATAAGGGTTCCTTATTTTCGAGTGCTTCAACAAGTCATACTAGGCGTACAGGTACATGTTGTCATAAAACCAAATAGTTTGCATATATCTACTACCTACGTGAAACTAAAAATGAGGTTAGTACAAAGAGGTACTACTACCTACATAAAATTACGGATCTCCTCCTCGATGTTGCACTTATATCGCGCTCAACTAATTTATTTAAATAGTTTGAATTATGAGTTCAAGTCGCGGACACCTTAGAAAATAAAAACAAAATAAAAAAAACCGGCCAAGTGCGAGTCGTACTCGCGCGCCGAGGGTTCCGTACATTAGTTTATATACACCTTGATTTTTATACACCTAATAGGGACCATAGACTTCAGTAATTTCAATTCAACTTGCTAAGTCCAACCGTTCCTGAGATAATCGGTGGTGACACACGGACAGACAGACAGACAGACAGACAGACAGACTAAAAAGAATTTTCCAAATCGGTTCAAGCGTTTTCGAGTAAGTAATCGGCGAAAATACATAAAAAAAATTTTTTGAAGTGAATAATTATAGATAAGGTATGTTTGTAAAAATCAATTTTTAGGGTTCCGTAGCCAAATGGCAAAAAACGGAACCCTTATAGATTCGTCATGTCTGTCTGTCTGTCTGTCTGTCTGCCGTATGTCACAGCTACTTTTTTATTTTGTTTTCCCCAAAATTACTTAGCCCTAGCTACCTAATAAAGAAAATCTGGGCAATTTGGTCTAGAATTCAGAAAATTGCAAAAAGGGTCCGGACATTCAGTATGGGAGCGTGGCAGTGTTATGTTTTTTGCGCTGTGATTTTAGACCCGATGGATAAATAATGCCCTTACGCTTTATAGGTATTGTATGAGGGCATTTTTTGTTCATTTAGGTGGGTATTTTTCTTTAAATATTCAATTTCCCAGACGCTTTAGTAGTTGGAGTAGGTTGGCTTAGAGGTTTTAGATGGGAACCACACTTTTGGCATAAACAAAATGTCCTTTTGTAGTTTGGCATAAACGTTCTAGCATAATAAAATAACCGTAATTTTACACAATTATTATTGGCATAAAATCACCGCGCACTTTTGGAAAATCATGGAACATCACGTTTCTTCAAAAACCCTGTATCCAATACGCTTTAGAAGTTTGGTGTGAAGGCATTATTTGTTTTCTTCGATGTCCTCTATCCATAGGTATTTAATCATTAATAATATTTGAAAATAAAAAACAAAATTTTATTTGCACCAAAATAGATTATTATTTGCATGATGTTGGTGTTTATAAATACTATAACCCCTTATATTATAAATACAAAAATATGGATAGAGGGACAACGGTAGTTAATAATTCTTTTTTACTTTAATTTACAAAAAACCAAAGATGAGATGATGAGGAAGACTAAGATGTTGAAAGTTTTGTGCGAATATGAATTGGACTTAATTTTAGCTTATTATATTGTTGTGTATTATGTTCTATTTGAGTGAAATAAATAAATATAAATATTACTTACCTACATAAGTGCCTTTGCCAAATCAATCAAAAAATATAGCTTAAAAACATTGTATCTATTTTTATGTTATTATAACTTACACCGAACGTTAAATAGTATCTATGCGGGAAAATGCTAGGCATTCTATATAAACCAAAACCACATCGCGAACGAAGTCCCGGGCAACAGCTAGTTAGTTAAATAATTTGGCTAGAAATTAGAATATGAAAATTATATAAAAAGATCATTATAAAAATTGAATGTTATATAAAGTGTGTAACATTAGATCACATGAAATTAGGTTATTTTTTTGTACATGATAATATGTAATTACATGATATTATAGGTACTTATGATTGTGTCTAATATTAATATTTTAATGAAAAAACTTACCGTTTGGATGAAAAACGCAAAAACAATGCAGCTTGAATGCTATTTTGATTGGAGTATTGGATAAAAAGTATTAATTAAATTTTTTATAAATATCAAATTAAATGTGTCAATAAATATTTTGCTAATAATGTTGCCTAATAAATTTCAGTCAAGTATGATGAATTTATTAAAAATAAAAAAAAACAACTTTATTAATAGACAAATTCCATAGGTACCAATGAAATACATTATTTTTATTTGAACTTAACTTTAATGCATTAACCAGGCCAGTGCAAATGATTAATATCGATTTACCTGCCTACCCAAGAGTTGTGATGGAAATAATAGTCAACCAAACGTTTGCATATTCTATCTATAGGCTTCATACTTTCGATTTGTATGGAATTTGTCTCCTAATAAACCACTGACAGGTTTAATGAACAAAAAAATAAATAAATTGGTAATTAATTAATTAATCATATTCTGAACTGAAATTTGTTAGACAACCCATTTGAATATATTTATTGACCTTTTTAATTTGATATTAAATACTTTTCTTAAGGTGAAATGGTACCTGCGCGCTCTCCATACAAACGTAGTCGACTGTTTCCTCCCTGGATAATTACACTATTACAAATATTTAATATTACATTAAAATATTTCTAATTATTATAGAAATTAAGATTAAATTAAATTTAAAAAAAAAAACCAAAAAAATAGAGGCATGGTCATGGCAGTTATAAGTTTTATGCACCAAAAATATTTGCTCTAGTGTCATTATCCAGAAAGAAAATAGTCGACTACGTTTGTAATAGTTTGTATGGAAAGAGCCCCCGGTACCATTTCCTCTTAAAGGGCCTTCTTATACTATAAAAAGTATTTATTATATACATACATAATATAATATGTAGGCAGGCAGGCACGTAGGCACGTAGGTAGGTAGGTAGGTAGGTAGTACTCGAGTAACGCGGAGGCAGGCAGGATCTCTTTTCATACGCAGTTACCGCAGCAACCCGTTGCTGTTATCCTCCATCGTCACCTGAAATTTTCAATTCAAAGTCTAACTGTTGTATGTATGTTTTTACAAGAGTTCGTATCATATTTGTGTGACAATAGTAGGTACATTGTTGGGTAACATTAGTTTATAATTTTGTAACAAAGTACACACAAGTAAAGCAATAATATTATTAGTTACAAATAAGTGTGATAATGTAGTGTACCTACTCAACTCATAAATAAAGGGGAAAAACGTACATTACAATTTGTAATATGAAGTCTGAGTATGTACCTTTACCTATGTGTACAGTTATGAAATTAAAAACTTACATTCCATAATTTAAAGGGTGGGGGGTGATTTACTAAATAATTTGAAACATGTTTTTATTATTATTCATAACAAGGAGTCCCTATATCAATTTTCAGACCCCTAGCATCATAATTCACGGAAGTCTCATCATATAAACTTCCATTCCCCGAGTCTTTTTAGATTTCAATAAAATCAAAAAAGTATATAAGAGCTATGTAGGCAATTGAAACTATCTTGATAATTTTGTTTATCTGGTGTTAACCAAACTACTGTTTCATAGCTATTTGCCATTTTTAGGGTAATTTAAACTTGAATATAATAAAAGTATATATGAGTAACTCACGTGCTAGCCGCTACAATGTCGTAGGTGGGTAGTACTTTAGCGCAGCCGTTGGTTGGTTGGTTGGTGCTGAGGCAGGCTGTTGAGCCGCAGAGCTGCTCACTCGAAGGACGAGACCGACGCTCACCTCACTTCTTTGGCCCCCTGGAAACGGTCGGTATATCGCTTTGTACTATCTAAGTTCTAGAATATGTGGGTAGGTAGGTAGGTAGGTATAGGTAGGTTGATGCCCCGTTGCTTGTGTAAATTCAAATTTTTGGGTTAGATATTCCTAAATTTCGCTTGTGTTAGATTTTTAGATGTCAAGGAGTTGGCCAAATATGAAACATTAACAACAACTTTGTTATCCACACTAATATTATAAAGAGGACAGATTTTGTTTGTTTGTTTGTACATAACTGATTTTTAGATGAAACTTGGTATGTTTTTTTTTATCTACTAATATACATATTTATATCACTTACCTAAGTATTTATTATATTATATACATATAATATGTAGGTAGGCACGTAGGAAGACACTCGAGTAGCACGGAGGCAGGAATATGAAGCAACCCGTTGCTTGCACCTGAAATTGTCAATTGTCAAATTAATGATGCAGATCTAATTATATTATATAGGTAGGTAGGTAGGTAGGTATCTATTTGTATACTTTTATATAATAATTTAACAGACTTGAAACAAAATAAGGATATTACCTATATATTATACATTTAAATGCATGTTCATCGATTACTCGAAGACGGCTTGTCCGATAAAGATGATTCTTCTTTTGTTCAAAAGGGGGGGATACCTCAGGGGTGGTTACAAATAAAAAGATATGAACAGAATTGCACTTTGATATTATTGATAAATCGGTCACTTTTCAGTGAAATAGGCCCGATTTAAACGATTATGTAAGTAAAAAATTCATGGAGAATCTCAAAGTAGGTACCCACCCACCCTCTCAAGTTGCTAAAAGTTTATTTAGACACCCCTATCTAAGTATGTCTTGTCGGATAATATTACCAACCGAGGCAGTGTCAACAAATAATAAAAAAAACTTACCAGAAATCATCCTATGAAATTAAGTATGTAATGACTGACTGTACACCATATTATGTTGTTGTTAGCCTTTTTTAGTCTAAAAATAAACATAAAACGTTTTACTAAACTTCTTATTTATACTTACTTTTTGTTAGATTCTGTCTGTCTATCTGTCTAACTAGCCTATTCTGGTCTTGTTTGTTTACAGCTGTTGCAGCTGCCTGATTCTATTGTCCGTCCATCTCTTGCGACCCTTTATAACAAAACAAATAAAGGTAATTACTATCTCTTGTCTGTCAGTCTGACCCACGGTATCATCATCACTTCATCACTACCACTACATAGTATAAAACAAAGTCGTTTTCCGCTCTGTCTGTCTGTCTGTCCCTATGTATGCTTATATCTTTAAAACTATGCAACAGATTTTGATGCATTTTGTTTCTAATGGATAGAGTGATTCAAGAGGAAGGTTTATATTTATAATACATGCATGATATAGCCGTGCGAAGCCGGGGCTGGTCGCTAGTTAGAGAACAATAGAACTAACTATGTACCTAAGTAAATGAAATTTGTAAAATGAAAAAAATGGGGCCAGTTCAGCATAAATATTGTTATGGTAGTTTGTGTATGTATTTAGCTATCTAATATTAATGCTAGTCTAGGTTTTTATATCAAAATGCATCCGTGCAATGCAATAAACCAACTTAAACATTTCACAAGAATGTTTTCAAAGAAACAAACGATTTTTCACATTACATCTGTTCATAGGTAAATAAGGTTGCTTTCAAAAGCAAAGAAAACACAAAAACCAATGGAATTATTCGATATTTAGTTAGATTTTAACTTTTTCAATAATATAACTCACGTTTTTTCAACAAAAAATCATGATGGCGGTCTCACACTTCGGTTTCAGGCGTTTTTCAACTTAATCACTTGTATTTAGATACAAAATAACACTTGTATACATCACGCTGCACTTTTTTCGCATATAAATTAGATATCAATTGGATTTTATGCAGTTTGAAAGTTTTAAATAACAAGTAGAAAAGTTTTTTCATATCGAATCGAGACGAGACAATATCAAGCGTCAAAACTGACAGAAAGTGAATATGTTCGATTGACCAATCACACGGCGCCTTCCGAGTGGCGGTAGTTTAAAAACTTGAGAGTTTTTATCATTTATTATTGTATTATTGATGGCTTGTGTTCAATACGGAAGCTATAACAGTAAAATTAACTGTACAGCTTTTATATTTACGTTTTATTGCAAATTGATGCTAAAATTCGTCCCGAAAACAATACACTATAGACAAGCCAAGCCTTTGCTTCTTTGTGATTGGGTATTTTTTCCATGGATAATAGATGCGTGAATGAATGACAACAGAGTAAATAAAAAAAATAAAATGTTTGAGGCTCCGCAGACGAGTTAATTGAAGATGATGTATTTTCTTTATAATTTTATAATGTAGTGTTTTATGGTTTTGTGTGCTAAATAAAAATGATTGAGGTCTCTTTATAAATAATATATAATAAAGTTTAAGTGAAAATGAGATTTTACAGTGCTTTCGCATTTATTTCAAAACTCAAAGGACAATTAGTTTTAGTTTAGTGGCCCACCGCTTTATCGAAATAAGACTAGATAATATTATATTTTTATCCGACTTTTGACTATAAATCGGCCCATTCGTTTATTAATTTTATATTAATTTCTGTAGGTAGATAAATAGACTAACTTCGTTCGACACTTGCTCTAATAATATGCGTGGCCTTTCACAAAAAGCCAGTGTCAAACAAAGTTTGAGAGACCGATATTTACGATTGACAAGTAAGGAAATACTTTTTTACTACCCCAAAAAAGGGAGCAGGCACAAAATTTTTATATAGCCCACAAATAAAACTCAGTCTCAAATGTTTGCATGCTTTATTTAATATTTGTATTGGTATAATTGGTATCCTTTAGAGGTAAAGTTAATTATGTATGTTGCTAGAGTGTTTCAGATTGTTTTATTCTTCTTAATTAGGTACTACATTTTTGTTAATTATTTTTGTATTATTGTCGATTTTGGCTTTATGCGCATGCCGCGCAAAGCCGAAGAAATTAAAAGATTGAATGTGACAGTGATAGGGGAAATTGAACTCTTTTTTTTTAATTTCCTTAAAAAAAAGGGCGAAGGCAAAAAGGTTTTAGCCCATACATTATCGTCGTCTGAGTTGAATACTTTAATAATTATTATGATATTTACATACTATAGGTGAAATATTATAAAGAAGTACTTACTGTATGGTTGTTTGAATACTTACAATCAAATAAAAACTACTAAATCGTTTTTGATGACGTTTTCGGTATATGGGTAGGTAGGTATATTATGATAGATTATTTATCTAGATTCTTGGGATTATACATTTAAATTGGTTCGTATAATTCAACTGTGTTCAAACTTACGCGGGTAAAAATGGCAACAAAGACAGATAAAAGTAAAGTATTTAGTATGTATTTCGAAACGTTATTCCTTATTTGTGAAGTTTTGGCGGTAAACGAGACAATGGTTTACCTACTTAATTACGTATTTATGTACGTGCTTCGTGTTTTGATTTCGTCTGTTATGTGTAATCTAGACTAATATTAAGTACCTAGGTATCAAATAAATTGAATTTCTTTTACAGACAGACCATTGTAAAATCTGTGATGAATGAAAAAGTGCGAGAAACATCGCTGGCCTAGGTAGGTACCTAACCTATTCTATGAATGTTTTCTGATACCTATTATAAGATACTAGCGACCCGCCCCAGCTTCGCACGGCTATATTATGCATGTATTATACATGTAAACCTTCCTCTTGAATCACTCTATCTATTAAAAAAACCGCATCAAAATTCGTTGCGTAGTTTTAAAGATTTAAGCATACATAGGGACATAGGGACAAAGAAAGCGACTTTGTTTTATACTACGTAGTATGTAGTAGTGATTATAAGTAGATACTTAAGTACTTATCTATTATCTAGAACCTATTCTATAAATGACGACCTCTGTGGCGCGTCGGGCGAACACCCGACTGCGACGCAGAAGGTTGCGGGTTCGATTCCCGCCGGGAACAAGTATTTATGCTGACCATAAATTCTTGTTTCTGGTTCTGGGTGTTTCCTATATTATGTATAATATGTATATATTTACTAATATTATAAATGTGAAAGTTTGTGTGTGTGTGTGTGTGTGTGTGTGTGTGTGCGTGTATGTATGTTTGTTACTCCTTCACGCAAAAACTACTGGACCGATTGCAATGAAACTCGGTATCTATATAGATGGAGACCTGGATTAACACATAGGCTACTTTTTATCCCGATATTCCCACGGGATTAGGACTTTCGCGGGTGAAACCGCGGGGCGCCACAGAGGTCGTCAAATCTATTATATATAAGTCTATATTATTATTAGGTAGGTATTTATTTATTATGTGTGGCGCGTCGGGCGAACACCCGACTGCGACGCAGAAGGTTGCGGGTTCGATTCCCGCCGGGAACAAGTATTTATGCTGACCATAAATAAATTCTTGTTTCTGGTTCTGGGTGTTTCCTATATGTATAATATGTATATATTTACAAAAAAAAAAAAAGTATATAAGTAGTTTATCCGTTATCTGGCCACCCATAACACAAGCATTAAGTTGCTTAGCTTGGGGCTGGATGGCGATGTGTAATATGTCCTGAAATATTTATTTATTTTATTTTTATATTATAAAGAGGAAAGATTTTTTGTTTGTTTGTAGCGAATAGGCTCCGAAAGTACTGGATCGATTTTAATGAAACTGAGTATGTGTATAGGTACATTGATTTATTGGAAATGACATAGGCTACTTTTTATCCCGATATTCCCACGGGATAAACGGGTGAAACTTTGGAGCGCTGATAGTTTATGATATTCTTTGTTCAATTTGATTAGGTATCCTACCTATACCTAGCAAGGTACCGACGACTAACAAAGGCCGGGCGGCCGGCGAGTAACAAGGCCCACTATCTGAAAAACAAAACACTTCATTTCATTACAAAAGCTAACATAATTAAAAATAAATAAATATCCGCCATAACTAGTCAGTAACAGAGAATTATAAAACTATTTTTATTGTGCCTAAGATGGGATACTTTTTGAACTTCTTGCAATAATAATTGTTTAAATGTGGAAATAAGTGTTGCCATACTGAGGTAAATTTAGTAATTTTATTAAATACTGTCAATTTGAAATGGAAATCCGTAAAATTAACGTGGGAGAGTAATGAGGGCCACATACGATTTCATAAGTCTAACAAGATAAACTCTCTTATTGTTCAATAATTATGTTGTTTCTATTTTGGATAATAACAAGTTACGCATGCTTTTTAAATAAATAAATATAATTGTTTAGTTAAAATGAAGTCAAAAAACTTTGTTTTCATACATTTAATTAGGGCCAACCCCTGTTTCTATCTTTAAATGCTTACAGTAAAAACGTGATTTTTGCCTAAAACTATTTTCAAGCTAACTAAGTAGGTGAAATGTATATTTTATGTTAATTATAATCCCATCAAAAAGATACTTGTAAAAAAACCCAAGTCTCGCAACTCAATTCTTCTACCGTAAAAAGTTGCGATATCCATAGTTAGGTAGGTACCTATCCTAACAACATCTTATAGTGACCATATTATCAATATTAAAAATCTTTTATGTTTTAAATATAAATAGATAGACTTGGCAATCGCATGAAAACACAATGTATCTTAAAGTAACACATATTAGATTAAATTAGATTGTTTAGTGCAACACACATTATTATACTATACATTTATATGGGATTACAAAGTTATTTATGTTGCCTATGTTGGATCGAAATTTCAAAATATTTCAGTTTTTCCTTGATTTATACACTAAACACTAATTAAATTTGAGTAATTGAGTGACCAAATTAAGAACTTTGACTAGTTATAATTCATAAAACTAATGGTTCAAATTGAATGAAATTTGAAATATACCGTGCCTATACAATACCTGCTTGTTTACTGAAAATTCAGGCTTTTAGTTTTATCCACAACGAAGTTATAGGGGGTCGAAAATGGCCTGAACTGTTTCGAGAAAAGGATCTTACTTTGATTTTTTTAAGGTGGCTCTTATTAAATCATCTTGATTTAAAAAGATTTCTTAAGGACCTTGATATAAGTGACAAAATAACATAAAACCAAACAAATGTATGGTTTTTCAAAGTGTCAATAAAGCAAATATTGATATAACGAATTAATTTTCCCTATTTTTACGAAATATTTAGTTTTCATTTAAAGTGGCCCTTGTTTGTCGCCGGTACCTTACTAATCTAACCAAACCTAACTTTTAACATAACCTTAGCGAACCTAACTTCATTAAACCTAACTTTTCCAAACAAAATCAAACATAACACTTTGTAACCTAACCAAATGAAACCTAACCCCAATGAAACCGAAATTTTTCAAAACCTAACCCTAATGAAACCTAACTTTTTCAAAACCTAACCCTAATGAAGCCTAACTTTTTAAAACCTAACTTTTTCAAACCTAACCTAATGAAACCTAACTTTTTCAAAACCTACCCTAATGAAACCTAACTGTTTCAAACCTAACTTTTTCAAACCTAACCTAATGAAACCTAACTTTTTCAAAACCTACCCTAATGAAACCTAACTTTTTAAAACCTAACTTTTTCAAACCTAACCTAATGAAACCTAACTTTTTCAAAACCTACCCTAATGAAACCTAACTTTTTAAAACCTAACTTTTTCAAACCTAACCTAATGAAACCTAACTTTTTCAAAACCTACCCTAATGAAACCTAACTTTTTAAAACCTAACTTTTTCAAACCTAACCTAATGAAACCTAACTTTTTCAAAACCTAACCTAATGAAACCTAACTTTTTCAAACCTAACCTAATGAAACCTAACTTTTTCAAAACCTACCCTAATGAAACCTAACTTTTTCAAACCTAACTTTCTCAAACCTCACCAAATGAAACCTAACTTTTTCAAAACCTACCCTAATGAAACCTAACTGTTTCAAACCTAACTTTTTCAAACCTAACCTAATGAAACCTAACTTTTTCAAAACCTACCCTAATGAAACCTAACTTTTTAAAACCTAACTTTTTCAAACCTAACCTAATGAAACCTAACTTTTTCAAAACCTACCCTAATGAAACCTAACTTTTTAAAACCTAACTTTTTCAAACCTAACCTAATGAAACCTAACTTTTTCAAAACCTACCCTAATGAAACCTAACTTTTTCAAACCTAACCTAATGAAACCTAACTTTTTCAAAACCTACCCTAATGAAACCTAACTTTTTCAAACCTAACTTTCTCAAACCTCACCAAATGAAACCTAACTTTATAAACCTAAAAAAAAAACAAACCTAACTTCTTTAGGTTTCATCAGGTTAGGTTTGAGAAAGTTAGGTTTCATTAAGTCAGGTTTGAAAAAGTTAGGTATGAAAAGGTTAGGTTTGAAAAAGTTAGGTTCGAAAAGGTTAGGTTTGAAAAAGTTAGGTTTGAAAAGGTTAGGTTTGAAAAGGTTAGGTTTGAAAAGGTTAGGTTTGAAAAAGTTAGGTTTGAAAAGGTTAGGTTTGAAAAAGTTAGGTTTGAAAAGGTTAGGTTTGAAAAGGTTAGGTTTGAAAAAGTTAGGTTTCAAAAGGTTAGGTTTGAAAAAGTTAGGTTTCAAAAGGTTAGGTTTGAAAAGGTTAGGTTTGAGAAGGTTAGGTTTGAAAAAGTTAGGTTTCAAAAGGTTAGGTTCGAAAAGGTTAGGTTTGAAAAAGTTAGGTTTGAAAAGGTTAGGTTTGAAAAGGTTAGGTTTGAAAAGGTTAGGTTTGAAAAAGTTAGGTTTGAAAAGGTTAGGTTTGAAAAGGTTAGGTTTGAAAAGGTTAGGTTTGAAAAAGTTAGGTTTGAAAAGGTTAGGTTTGAAAAAGTTAGGTTTCAAAAGGTTAGGTTTGAAAAAGTTAGGTTTCAAAAGGTTAGGTTCGAAAAGGTTAGGTTTGAAAAGGTTAGGTTTGAAAAAGTTAGGTTTCAAAAGGTTAGGTTCGAAAAGGTTAGGTTTGAAAAGGTTAGGTTTGAAAAGGTTAGGTTTGAAAAAGTTAGGTTTCAAAAGGTTAGGTTTGAAAAAGTTAGGTTTCAAAAGGTTAGGTTCGAAAAGGTTAGGTTTGAAAAGGTTAGGTTTGAAAAAGTTAGGTTTCAAAAGGTTAGGTTCGAAAAGGTTAGGTTTGAAAAGGTTAGGTTTGAAAAAGTTAGGTTTGAAAAGGTTAGGTTTGAAAAGGTTAGGTTTGAAAAAGTTAGGTTTGAAAAGGTTAGGTTTGAAAAAGTTAGGTTTGAAAAGGTTAGGTTTGAAAAAGTTAGGTTTGAAAAAGTTAGGTTTGAAAAAGTGAGGTTCAAAAAAATTAACAACAATTATTGTAAATTTTTCAGGCCGATGAGATTGATAAGGAATTAAAGAAAAGATAGGAGAAAAACGAACAAAAATCAGAAGAAATTATAAAAATAAGAAATTTAATGAAGAAAATAACAAAAACCAGAAGAAATTAAAAAAAAATAGAAATTTACTGAAGAAAAAACAAAAAAAACCAGAAGAAATTATAAAAATAAGAAATTTAATGAAGAAAATAACAAAAACCAGAAGAAATTAAAAAAAAATAGAAATTTACTGAAGAAAAAACAAAAAAAACCAGAAGAAATTATAAAAATAAGAAATTTAATGAAGAAAAAAACAAAAACCAGAAGAAATTAAAAAAAAATAGAAATTTACTGAAGAAAAAACAAAAAAAACCAGAAGAAATTATAAAAATAAGAAATTTAATGAAGAAAATAACAAAAACCAGAAGAAATTAAAAAAAAATAGAAATTTACTGAAGAAAAAACAAAAAAAACCAGAAGAAATTAAAAAAATTAGAAATTTAATGGAGAAAAAACAAAAAACCAGAAGAAATTAAAAAAAAAGTAATTTAATGAAGAAAAAACTAAAAACTAGAAGAAATTTAAAAAAATTAGAAATTCAATGAAGAAAAAACAGGATATTTTTAGCCAGAAATTAAAAAAATGAGATATTTATTGGAAAAAAAAAAAAAAAATTAGAAAATGCAATAAAGCCAGAAATCTGAAGAAATAAAAAAAAAAGGAAGTAACCAGATGAAATTAAAAAAAAACACAAGAAACAAGAAATTTAAAAAAAAATGAGATATTTATTGGGAAAAACCTAACAAGAAACGAGAAAAAAAAGCAAGAAATGTGAGAAATTAAAAAAAGGAAACAAATGTTGAAAAAAAATGACAAAAATAAGAAAAAAAGGAGGAAATTAAAAAAAAATAGCCAAAAACTAAAGAAAAAAATTGAAACATATAAAAAAAACCGAAATGTAAGTAATTTGAAACTATTTATTCACATATAGGCAAAAACTACTGATAAATACTAAGTAAAAAGATACATTCGTGTATTAAAAAAAACTACAACATACTAAGATAAGTATAATCTTCATAAACAATATAGATATACATTCGTGTATATATAAATATAAAACGTGTTACAGTAAACACGAATCACCTGGCTGTCGGGCTGAGTCTCAACAGATCGCAGCACGACGCTGCTCTACCGAGCACAACACCCCGCCAGGAACGTAAGTCGTCTACAGACTATTCCGAGCCCCGACATCGAACTGTACGTACATGGGGACAGGAGGGAGTGGACGTGGTGCACAGTGTTAAACGCAGACCGCACCGATCTCCCTTGTCCGAATGGGCTTCGACGTCACACATCACGGAGTGACGTGCGACTAGTAAAGTCACATTGTTTGGAGCCTGTCGACTCTCGGGGCTCCACAGTGAGCATATCCTTGCCGGATTCGGCTAGGCTGGCTTCGGCCTTAGAGGCGTTCAGGCATAATCCCGCGGATGGTAGCTTCGCACCACCGGCCGCTCGGCCGAGTGCATGAACCAAATGTCCGAAACTGCGGTTCCTCTCGTACTGAGCAGTATTACTATCGCAACGACAAGCCATCAGTAGGGTAAAACTAACCTGTCTCACGACGGTCTAAACCCAGCTCACGTTCCCTTTTGATGGGTGAACAATCCAACGCTTGGCGAATTTTGCTTCGCAATGATAGGAAGAGCCGACATCGAAGGATCAAAAAGCAACGTCGCTATGAACGCTTGGCTGCCACAAGCCAGTTATCCCTGTGGTAACTTTTCTGGCACCTCTTGCTAAAAACTCTTTAGTACTAAAGGATCGATAGGCCGTGCTTTCGCAGTCCCTATGCGTACTGAACATCTGGATCAAGCCAGCTTTTGCCCTTTTGCTCCACGCGAGGTTTCTGTCCTCGCTGAGCTGGCCTTAGGACACCTGCGTTATTCTTTGACAGATGTACCGCCCCAGTCAAACTCCCCGCCTGGCAGTGTCCTCGAACCGGATCACGCGGGAGTTGTACGGCGACGAGCGTTGCCGCCACGTCACCACTCTGCACGCTTGGAACGAAACACCGTGCGCCCGCCGATATAATCGACCGCACACCGCTTCCGCCCAACCGAGTAAGTAATGAAACAATGAAAGTAGTGGTTTTTCAGCGACGACCGCGAGCGATCTCCCACTTATGCTACACCTCTCATGTCTCCTTACAATGCCAGACTAGAGTCAAGCTCAACAGGGTCTTCTTTCCCCGCTGATTCTCCCAAGCCCGTTCCCTTGGCTGTGGTTTCGCTAGATAGTAGATAGGGACATACCTAGCTGCTGCGCACCTCGAGTAAGGCTTTCTTACACCACATTACAGCGACTCGGCCGCCGGAAAACCAGCGCCCCTCACGTCCCGTCCCGCATCCGCTCCCTCCGCTCCTCCGCCGACCTCCGCTCGTGCCATCCCCTCGCGAAATCCCTCAGCGAACCGTAGTTAGCGCGGCAGGCGACGAGGTCCCCAAAATACGCCGGTCCCGCCTCCGCCCGACGAATCCCCGAGACCATGTTCTCCCGCAGGTCCGCATATAGCGGGCAGTGCCAAAGAACATGGTCCCGGTCCTCCCGAGAAGCCCCACAGCCGCACGCCGGACTCTCCGACAGCCCCAGGTCGTGAAGCCGGCCGCGGAAACATCCGTGGCCGGTCAGGACCTGGGACGTCTCGTAGTCGGGCTCGATCCACCGCGCACGGACACGCACATCCACGCTGGGGAAGAACGCATGGAGCTCCCGACCCTTACCTGCATCCCACCGCTCCTGCCATGCCGCCATCACTTCCCGCCCGATCACAGTCCTGCGCTGGAGAGCCTCCCTCCTCGCCAGGCCCCTGCACTCCACGTCGCTCCTACCAGCACGGACCACCTCAAGGTCAGCCGGGAGCACCCCGGCAAGTACCGGGAGGGCATCCGAGCTGACCGTGCGGTAGGCCTTGGTCAGGAGGACAAGAGACGGTCGCTGTACTCGAATGAGGGCACTCTTCACGACATGCAGCCCGGCGCGTCCAAACCAAATTGCAGCGGCATAGGTTAGGACCGCGACATAAGTCCCCCGGTATATTACCTTAAGGGCATTATATCGCAGTCCCCATCTCGAAGCCGACACTCTGGAAGTCCTGCCGAACGACGCTCCAGCCCCTTCACTCACGGCCAGCGCGTGCGCCGCAAACGAGAGGGAGTCATCAATGGTGACTCCCAACACTTTGGCCACCTTTGCCTGCTTGATGACGTGACCATCCAGGCGTACCGAGGGGGGACGCCCACCAGAGAACTTCCCCTTGAGCGTCATCATGGAGGACTTGGTCGGGGTGAAGCTTAGCCTATTTAGGACACTCCACCCCGCTACCAGCTCCATGACCGCGGCGGCCGTACGCTCCAGCGCCGCCCGCGAATCCCCCTCCACCAGGATGGTCACGTCATCAGCATAGGCGACGAACTGCGCGCCGGCCGGGGTTGGCAGCCTCAGAAGATCGTCCACCAGGATATTCCAGAGTGTCGGCCCGAGTACCGAGCCCTGCGGACAGCCCATCGTCGACGCCTTCCACACAACGTGGTCCCCGACGATCATGGCAACTCGGCGATCCGAGAAGTAGTCCGCCAACATCCGATAGATGTTGGGCGGACATACCCTCTTCGCCTTGACCATGACCATCGGCCACCACGCGTTGTCGAAGGCCCCGGCGATGTCCAGGAAAATGGCTTGGACGTACCTTGCCTCAGTGTCGCGAACGCACCCAATCATCCTTTCCAGCGCCGTCACCGTCGACCTTCCCACCCTAAATCCGTGCTGGCAGGGAGAAATCTCACGTGTGAGTCCAGGGGCGCAGGCGAGGAGCACCCTCTCGAGGAGCTTCCCCAGCACTGGCAATAACGTGATCGGGCGGTAGGCCTTAGGGTCTGTGAGGGCTCGCCCGTTACCCTTTGGGAGGACCAGTAGCCGGCCCTCCTTCCAGGAACGGGGGAAAACCCCCTCTGCGACGCACCGTCCGTAGAGCGCGGCAAACTCCAACTTTGAGCTGTACCACGCTCTACGGACGATTTTGGCCGTGATGCCATCCATACCTGGAGCGGTGTTGGGAAGGGTCCTGACGATGAGCTCCAGCTGGGCGACCGACAACGGCCCTGCGTTCTCCCCAGAAGGCGGTAGCGCAGCCATGACGCGCACCTGCCGATGGTAGGCCGTGTCCTTACCGACGTCGTCGTCCGGACAGAGGGCGTGCAGGGCAGCGTGCATAGCCTCGCTCACGCCCCGTGGATGCTGTCCCAGGAGGGCCATCCCGCCCATCACGTTGGACGGCGGGCGGGCCCTACCCGTTGCGATGCGGTAGGCGAGCCCCCACGGATCCTGGTTGCCGGCTTCTGCTATTTGCCTGCTGTGGGACTCCTCCGCGGCCCTCCTGGCGCGCCTGTAGTTCGCGCGGGCTTCGGCGAAAGCGGCGCGTGCCTCCTCCCTCGCTGCCTCCCCCAGACCCCTCTTCTTCGTCGCCTGCCACCTACCCCTCCGCCTGTTGCATGCGCGGCGAAGGGCGTCCAACGCGGCGGTCCACCATGGGTACCCCCTATCGGAACGGGCCGGCCGCACCACTCCGAGGCACTCGCGCGCAGTGCGCTCGATTACCTCGGAGAAGCTGACACAGACCTCCTCCAGGGGGCCAGCCAAATCTAGGCCACCCATGCGATCGTGGACCGCCGCGTCGAACGTACCCCAATCAAGCCCCCCCTGATCCCTAAACCTTACCGGTTCGCTGAAGGGTTCCTCCGGAGCGGCCGAGCTTCGGCCGGATGGACCCACCACCACGAAGGTGATGAGGCGGTGGTCGCTGGACGAGCCCCCCCTAACCGTCCACTCGTCGACTCGAACCCCACGGGTCGTGAGGGTCACGTCGACGTTGGACTCGCCGCCGGTGCCGCTGAAGGTGGAGAGGTGTCCTGCCAGGTTACATACCGTGAGGTTGCGTCCCAGCAGGAATTCCTCCATTTGCGTGCGCCTTTCGTGCGTCTCGTGGCCCCTTCCCCTATAGTGGCGCTCCTCGGAGTGCCACAGGGGGGAATGGGCGTTGACGTCGGCGCACACGAGGACACGGCGGCCGCGGAGCTCGTCCAGCACTCGGCCCAAGTGCTGCAGATAGCCGTCGATTGGGTGGCTGTATTGGAAATACGCCGACACCATGTAGAGGTCCGCCCGCGCCGCATGCATCACCATGATGTGGTCCGTGGACAAGTGCCACAGGACCGCACAGGCGATGCGACGGTCGCGGACGTACACCCCTGCCATGGGAGCGCCAGCGTGCTCGACAAGGAGCCCCGACCCCGGATATTGCTCCTGAACGAGAACAATATCCAGGTCGTGCTCCCTGCCCAGCACCGGCAGCTCTTTGGTGGCGTCTTCCGACCTACCCAAGTTAAGCTGACCCACTCTGATTAGGTTGGACCTATCCATAGTGGGTCATATTAACCTGACGGCTCTCCGCTAGCAGGCGGGCCGGGCAGGAGCGCGATGCCGTAGGATGGTCGCTGGGTTTGCCGAATCGCCTACATGTGGCGCAACACGCCGTCGCCGAGGTGCAGCCTGAGGACGCGTGACCGACGCCCCCGCACTTACCGCAAACGGTCTCACTTGACCGGCAGAATTTTTCCGGGTGACCGTATTGCTGGCACTTGTTGCAGCAGGTCACCCGGATCCAGTCCGTAACCTCCACCGCCTGCCAGCCCACGAAGACGCGGTCCTTGGACAGGAGAAGGTCGCGCACACGGGGGGTGCAGGAGAACACCACCGTGGTGCTGCTCCCCCGACGTCCCCGCTTGAAGGCGCCGACCATCTCCCGCTGCAGGTCCGCCACCGGCAGGTCCTCAAAGTTTTGGGCGTGGACCGCTGAGACGACGTCCCCGAAGGCAGGGTCTCCATCGACGTTGTGGAGCGCCACCAATGGCTGGCGACGCTCTGGCTCCGTTACCCGCAAGGTTGGTGGGGCCGCCTTACGGAGTGCTGCCGCTGCCTTCGAGGAGGTCGTCTCGACGACTAGCCCTGCATTCCCTACTTTACGTACCTTTCTGATACCCACCTGTATCATCTTCGGGTCCACAGCCTTCTTCAGGGCGGCCTTCGTGTCCTCCGCCGTTTTCATTAGGGCCGCCCCCTCCTCCGTCGGGTAGAAGGCCAGTGTGGCCCCCTCCGGTTGCCGCACGATCGGTCGGCTCTCCGACCGACCAAGGCGCAGCGCCGCAGAGTAGTCCCGCGGCGCCGCGGACGCCGATGCAGCCGCTACCGCGGCCGGGGCCGCAGCAGCGCGGAGCTCCTGCTCCGCGATTTGGTGTTTCAAGACCAGTAGATCCCGGTCCTTAGTGGCCAAGGACCCCTCGGCCTCAGCGAGGCGCAGCTCCAGCGTGGCCACAACCGCCAGCACCTCCAAAGAGCGCGAGGTCAGGACCTCACGCTCATCCCCGTTCAGCTTATATTTTGAGCCTGTCGCCTTCGCCTGCCCCGCCGTCGTCATCTCCTGCAGCGCGCGCCGAACAATGTCTATGAGTTCCATCTTGGATTTGCCAGCCAAGGACGGCGCACTCGACTCACGGATCTCCGGAGCCGAGCGCGGGCGCGTCAACTGGGTGGGTGCGCCAAGCAGGAGGCCACCGACAGGCGGCACGGGGGCGTCCAGCAGCGGGGACACGCGCCTGCGCAGCGTGGTCTGG